>JAGXJF010002320.1:0-15751 GCA_019208055.1 Stipa capillata | reverse complement strand
GGATAGGTCCTTCGGTCCTTGGCGACTTCGCGTTCCCTTAATCATATGTGGATTTCGGGTCCGTGACATCGACCCCCAGAATCGACCATTATTTGAATCGTTTGACCCTCAAGGCCATTCCTTCACTCCGAACGGTGTTCCGACAAGAGCAGGATCGGAAATCACACACGGCGGCCGTTTCAGGGCAACGTGCGAACCACTGCGTGGAGGATGGTGAACAGTAGATTCTCACCAAAAATCAGCCCGTTCGACCCCCAGAATCGACCATTATTTGAATCGTTTGACCCTCAAGGCCATTCCTTCACTCCGAACGGTGTTCCGACAAGAGCAGGATCGGAAATCACACACGGCGGCCGTTTCAGGGCAACGTGCGAACCACTGCGTGGAGGATGGTGAACAGTAGATTCTCACCAAAAATCAGCCCGTTCGACCCCCAGAATCGACCATTATTTGAATCGTTTGACCCTCAAGGCCATTCCTTCACTCCGAACGGTGTTCCGACAAGAGCAGGATCGGAAATCACACACGGCGGCCGTTTCAGGGCAACGTGCGAACCACTGCGTGGAGGATGGTGAACAGTAGATTCTCACCAAAAATCAGCCCGTTCGACCCCCAGAATCGACCATTATTTGAATCGTTTGACCCTCAAGGCCATTCCTTCACTCCGAACGGTGTTCCGACAAGAGCAGGATCGGAAATCACACACGGCGGCCGTTTCAGGGCAACGTGCGAACCACTGCGTGGAGGATGGTGAACAGTAGATTCTCACCAAAAATCAGCCCGTTCGACCCCCAGAATCGACCATTATTTGAATCGTTTGACCCTCAAGGCCATTCCTTCACTCCGAACGGTGTTCCGACAAGAGCAGGATCGGAAATCACACACGGCGGCCGTTTCAGGGCAACGTGCGAACCACTGCGTGGAGGATGGTGAACAGTAGATTCTCACCAAAAATCAGCCCGTTCGACCCCCAGAATCGACCATTATTTGAATCGTTTGACCCTCAAGGCCATTCCTTCACTCCGAACGGTGTTCCGACAAGAGCAGGATCGGAAATCACACACGGCGGCCGTTTCAGGGCAACGTGCGAACCACTGCGTGGAGGATGGTGAACAGTAGATTCTCACCAAAAATCAGCCCGTTCGACCCCCAGAATCGACCATTATTTGAATCGTTTGACCCTCAAGGCCATTCCTTCACTCCGAACGGTGTTCCGACAAGAGCAGGATCGGAAATCACACACGGCGGCCGTTTCAGGGCAACGTGCGAACCACTGCGTGGAGGATGGTGAACAGTAGATTCTCACCAAAAATCAGCCCGTTCGACCCCCAGAATCGACCATTATTTGAATCGTTTGACCCTCAAGGCCATTCCTTCACTCCGAACGGTGTTCCGACAAGAGCAGGATCGGAAATCACACACGGCGGCCGTTTCAGGGCAACGTGCGAACCACTGCGTGGAGGATGGTGAACAGTAGATTCTCACCAAAAATCAGCCCGTTCGACCCCCAGAATCGACCATTATTTGAATCGTTTGACCCTCAAGGCCATTCCTTCACTCCGAACGGTGTTCCGACAAGAGCAGGATCGGAAATCACACACGGCGGCCGTTTCAGGGCAACGTGCGAACCACTGCGTGGAGGATGGTGAACAGTAGATTCTCACCAAAAATCAGCCCGTTCGACCCCCAGAATCGACCATTATTTGAATCGTTTGACCCTCAAGGCCATTCCTTCACTCCGAACGGTGTTCCGACAAGAGCAGGATCGGAAATCACACACGGCGGCCGTTTCAGGGCAACGTGCGAACCACTGCGTGGAGGATGGTGAACAGTAGATTCTCACCAAAAATCAGCCCGTTCGACCCCCAGAATCGACCATTATTTGAATCGTTTGACCCTCAAGGCCATTCCTTCACTCCGAACGGTGTTCCGACAAGAGCAGGATCGGAAATCACACACGGCGGCCGTTTCAGGGCAACGTGCGAACCACTGCGTGGAGGATGGTGAACAGTAGATTCTCACCAAAAATCAGCCCGTTCGACCCCCAGAATCGACCATTATTTGAATCGTTTGACCCTCAAGGCCATTCCTTCACTCCGAACGGTGTTCCGACAAGAGCAGGATCGGAACTCACACACGGCGGTCGGCCCGTTCGATGTAAGACCCATGTTAATATAAATAAATAGAGTGTTGCACTTTGTCTCATGCATACATGGCATCATCCATGCACAATCTTGCATAAACTTGAATATTTTCTAGTTAGGTTTTATAGAATACGTGCATATCTTTTTCTAAAAATTCTAGTGCCTCTTTTGAATCGGAGAGCAAGCAGAGGAGAGAAGGGTTTAGATTCGGGGTTGTCTCTCAGCAGATGAGTTTTTGAGGTGTTTCCAATAGGAATAGCTCCGTAAGTCTCTTGTCTATCTCTGTGCCAAATTTCATTCAATTCCATTGAGTAGATCGAAATTTACGAACGTTTTCCGGAGAGTTAGTCTGCTGTTCTTGCCAAGTCGAAGTTCCGATCCAGGGACCGGAAGTTCCGACTTTTCCCGAACCTCCAAACTAGGGGTAACCCCGGAACCTCCGGTTGGGTCGGAACCTCCGATCCAGGAACCGGAAGTTCCGACTTTTCCCGAGCATTCAAAACAGAGGTGACGTCGAAAGTTCCGGTCAGGTCGGAACATCCGATGTTCACATCGGAACTTCCGATCCGGCTGACAATTTTGAGTTTCGAGGTTGCCACGTGCCGTCGCCGGTGGGGGGGGGGCGGTGAGCGGTGGCACCTGCGTGGGAACTCCGCCAGGGCACCCAGAAACACTTCCCCAAGGGCCCCCTCTCACTTCTTTCCTCCTCCTCTTCCATTTCCTTAGTTTTCTCCTCCTTTTCTCTCCAAAAACAGCACAAGAGCAAGCTCCATTCATCATCTTCTCCAACTCTGGTAGCCAGCTCCGGCGAGCTAGCACCGCCACTCCGGTGACCCTCTTCCTCCTTTTTCCCTTCCCCTCCTTCTTCCCCAAGCTCCCCTCCTCTCTTCCTCCTTTTATTCCTCAAGCTCCCTTTCCCTTCCTCACTTCTTTCTTCTTCTTTTTCCTTAGCTTGAGCTGAACCTTAGCAAGAAGAAGGGCTGTTGGAGGAAGAAAGTGGGTGAAGTTGGTGTCTAGGGTTGAGAGCAAGTGGCTGTTGCTTCATTTTCGAAAACCTTGGGTGTTTAGTTAAAGAGGTAGATGACTTATTTTGGCTCAAGTTCTTATTTTTCCAAGTCTTATATCATACCTATTGCTTAATTCAACCTCAATGTTTCAATTAGTTAGCCCAATTAATTAGCATGCTAGGATATAAATGTAGTTCCTTTTTGATTCAATGTTCAAATCAACATTGTTAACCTTAATATGAAATTCCAATTCAATAAATCATGCATCTAGTTACTAGGATGATCACTTTAATGACTTAAATTGAAATGAAGCATGATTCTTAATGTAAAAACCCTAGCATCCACCAAATGTTGTAGCATCTCATGCATAGCATTCCATCATGCATACATGCTGGAAATTCATTCTCCTTATCGTTCCTTGCCGATGTGTTGGTGTTATTTACGACAGAGCCCGAGGAAGAAGAACCGCAAACGGTTGAGCTCACTCAAGTCTCCGAATCCTACGACGAAGGCAAGCAGAGCTTGTTGCATCCTTTAATTTCCGTATCAATGTATTGCGTGCGAATGTTTGTTTGAATTGAATGCTGAGTCGAAGTTCACTAGCATGCGTAAGGCGTATTCGTTGCGTTGAGAACGTCCTTAATGCCTTTCAACTAAAATTTGTTAAGTGAGTTGCGAGAGCCGAGGGCGTACGCAATGGATACGGTTGGTGTTAATTGAAGTGTTGAAGTGACCCAGGGGTTTGGAGAATGAAATTGAGATTGGTCACACACCAACCGCATGCCGGAGTGTTACTTCCCTGTCACGCGTAAACATTACCGAGAATTGATACCGGAATGTTGAGGTAGAAATGTACTCGCCATGTCCTGGGGGATCAATTGTCGGTAATGATCCGAGAGTTGATTGAATGTAATGTGAATTGGATTGATAGCCCTCGCGGACGTTAGCGGAATCGATACCGGGAATGTTTGAGGTAAGCCTCGATATCACTTGGAGCCTTGCAACCTCCAAGGGAAATGCACTCAACATGTCCAGCGTAGTCGTATTGCCAGCAGCGATCCAAGAGGTGGATTAAATTGAAATGGGTGTGGGCTACCCCAATGTGATGTCTCAATTGTATTGATTTCTTAGTGTTCATGTTGAATCCTGAAGTTCATTTCGATTCTGCTATTTCCTAATTATGCTATTGTTAGTTAGTTACATTGATTATGTATTATTTCGATGGAATTGCATTCATGTTTAATTGCCGTTGAATTAGTATGCGTAGGACATTTAATCAAGCACGGATAAGTCTTGCGAGTACCTTCGTACTCACCTAGGATGTTCCTAGACTTTTGCAGGTGAGCCAACTGTTGCGGAATTTTATGAAGAAGGTTAATCCAAATGGTTTCCTTGGTCCGCGTTCGACTCGTGGGCGTGGTTTGGTTGTTAAGCAGTGGTTGATGCACCACTGCGGGGCTTTTGGTTTATTTCCGCTGCATTGTATATGTTTCAGTTCCAACTAAAATTATGGTTATCACCGACTGATACATGTGTATAGTTCACTCAGTGGACAACTAGTTTAATACTGTACTGTAGTGCTTGTTTTTGGTATACGAGTTGTTATTCAGGCTGCCCATATGCAATGTGTGAATGCTATGAAGTGTGTGGGCATGCCGTGGAGAGTTATTGTTGTTCCTCCTTTTACTACGTCGAGCAGGACTCGGTTGAGTGACCCGCTGGCTGTGATGCTGTGCCGGCCAGGCAGGGTGTGGGTGGGTTCTACCGGGCCTTCGGGTGACCCACTAGCCCTCGGGCTAGGTTAGGGTGTGGGTGGAATCGCCGGGCTCCTCCGACCTTGTTCTGCGTGGTAGGATCAGGGAATGGCTTTAAACCTCCACCGGAATCTGGAATCTATATGTGGTTCTGGGAAGATTGGTCGCATCCGGCCGGCTCGCACGTGGCGGGTGTCGGATCGTTCCGTCTCAGTGCGTACGGCGCAGGTACCGTGCCACCGCAGAGAACGAGTCCTTCGGTCCCTGGTGACTTCGCGTTCCCCCAACCATATGTGGATTTCGGGTCCGTGACATTTGACCCCCAGAATCGACCATTATTTGAATCGTTTGACCCTCAAGGCCATTCCTTCACTCCGAACGGTGTTCCGACAAGAGCAGGATCGGAAATCACACACGGCGGCCGTTTCAGGGCAACGTGCGAACCACTGCGTGGAGGATGGTGAACAGTAGATTCTCACCAAAAATCAGCCCGTTCGACCCCCAGAATCGACCATTATTTGAATCGTTTGACCCTCAAGGCCATTCCTTCACTCCGAACGGTGTTCCGACAAGAGCAGGATCGGAAATCACACACGGCGGCCGTTTCAGGGCAACGTGCGAACCACTGCGTGGAGGATGGTGAACAGTAGATTCTCACCAAAAATCAGCCCGTTCGACCCCCAGAATCGACCATTATTTGAATCGTTTGACCCTCAAGGCCATTCCTTCACTCCGAACGGTGTTCCGACAAGAGCAGGATCGGAAATCACACACGGCGGCCGTTTCAGGGCAACGTGCGAACCACTGCGTGGAGGATGGTGAACAGTAGATTCTCACCAAAAATCAGCCCGTTCGACCCCCAGAATCGACCATTATTTGAATCGTTTGACCCTCAAGGCCATTCCTTCACTCCGAACGGTGTTCCGACAAGAGCAGGATCGGAAATCACACACGGCGGCCGTTTCAGGGCAACGTGCGAACCACTGCGTGGAGGATGGTGAACAGTAGATTCTCACCAAAAATCAGCCCGTTCGACCCCCAGAATCGACCATTATTTGAATCGTTTGACCCTCAAGGCCATTCCTTCACTCCGAACGGTGTTCCGACAAGAGCAGGATCGGAAATCACACACGGCGGCCGTTTCAGGGCAACGTGCGAACCACTGCGTGGAGGATGGTGAACAGTAGATTCTCACCAAAAATCAGCCCGTTCGACCCCCAGAATCGACCATTATTTGAATCGTTTGACCCTCAAGGCCATTCCTTCACTCCGAACGGTGTTCCGACAAGAGCAGGATCGGAAATCACACACGGCGGCCGTTTCAGGGCAACGTGCGAACCACTGCGTGGAGGATGGTGAACAGTAGATTCTCACCAAAAATCAGCCCTAGAACCACCACTCCCCACGTCTCTCCTAACGACGTAGCGTGCTTGGCAGAAATACGAGCGGCGCCCCTGGATCCGCCTGAAGTCTCGATCACGCGAGCCCGTTTTGCAGATACAAAACGTGCGAACCACTCGTGGAGGATGGTGAACAGTAGATTCTCACCAAAAATCAGCCCGTTCGACCCCCAGAATCGACCATTATTTGAATCGTTTGACCCTCAAGGCCATTCCTTCACTCCGAACGGTGTTCCGACAAGAGCAGGATCGGAAATCACACACGGCGGCCGTTTCAGGGCAACGTGCGAACCACTGCGTGGAGGATGGTGAACAGTAGATTCTCACCAAAAATCAGCCCGTTCGACCCCCAGAATCGACCATTATTTGAATCGTTTGACCCTCAAGGCCATTCCTTCACTCCGAACGGTGTTCCGACAAGAGCAGGATCGGAAATCACACACGGCGGCCGTTTCAGGGCAACGTGCGAACCACTGCGTGGAGGATGGTGAACAGTAGATTCTCACCAAAAATCAGCCCGTTCGACCCCCAGAATCGACCATTATTTGAATCGTTTGACCCTCAAGGCCATTCCTTCACTCCGAACGGTGTTCCGACAAGAGCAGGATCGGAAATCACACACGGCGGCCGTTTCAGGGCAACGTGGAACCACTGCGTGGAGGATGGTGAACAGTAGATTCTCACCAAAAATCAGCCCGTTCGACCCCCAGAATCGACCATTATTTGAATCGTTTGACCCTCAAGGCCATTCCTTCACTCCGAACGGTGTTCCGACAAGAGCAGGATCGGAAATCACACACGGCGGCCGTTTCAGGGCAACGTGCGAACCACTGCGTGGAGGATGGTGAACAGTAGATTCTCACCAAAAATCAGCCCGTTCGACCCCCAGAATCGACCATTATTTGAATCGTTTGACCCTCAAGGCCATTCCTTCACTCCGAACGGTGTTCCGACAAGAGCAGGATCGGAAATCACACACGGCGGCCGTTTCAGGGCAACGTGCGAACCACTGCGTGGAGGATGGTGAACAGTAGATTCTCACCAAAAATCAGCCCGTTCGACCCCCAGAATCGACCATTATTTGAATCGTTTGACCCTCAAGGCCATTCCTTCACTCCGAACGGTGTTCCGACAAGAGCAGGATCGGAAATCACACACGGCGGCCGTTTCAGGGCAACGTGCGAACCACTGCGTGGAGGATGGTGAACAGTAGATTCTCACCAAAAATCAGCCCGTTCGACCCCCAGAATCGACCATTATTTGAATCGTTTGACCCTCAAGGCCATTCCTTCACTCCGAACGGTGTTCCGACAAGAGCAGGATCGGAAATCACACACGGCGGCCGTTTCAGGGCAACGTGCGAACCACTGCGTGGAGGATGGTGAACAGTAGATTCTCACCAAAAATCAGCCCGTTCGACCCCCAGAATCGACCATTATTTGAATCGTTTGACCCTCAAGGCCATTCCTTCACTCCGAACGGTGTTCCGACAAGAGCAGGATCGGAAATCACACACGGCGGCCGTTTCAGGGCAACGTGCGAACCACTGCGTGGAGGATGGTGAACAGTAGATTCTCACCAAAAATCAGCCCGTTCGACCCCCAGAATCGACCATTATTTGAATCGTTTGACCCTCAAGGCCATTCCTTCACTCCGAACGGTGTTCCGACAAGAGCAGGATCGGAAATCACACACGGCGGCCGTTTCAGGGCAACGTGCGAACCACTGCGTGGAGGATGGTGAACAGTAGATTCTCACCAAAAATCAGCCCGTTCGACCCCCAGAATCGACCATTATTTGAATCGTTTGACCCTCAAGGCCATTCCTTCACTCCGAACGGTGTTCCGACAAGAGCAGGATCGGAAAATCACACACGGCGGCCGTTTCAGGGCAACGTGCGAACCACTGCGTGGAGGATGGTGAACAGTAGATTCTCACCAAAAATCAGCCCGTTCGTCCCCCAGAATCGACCTGATGCGCACGGGGGTGCCCGATCTTCCGTCAGGGAAGGGATAATCACGATTGTGGAGAACTCGACGTTGACGATCCGGCTTCCAATCAGAACTGATCCGAACCCTGCGATCGCTACACCACGGCTCCGTTGGTTATCAACCACGCGCGAACGCGGTTGACCTCGCCAAGAAGGCTTATCCCTGCATGCGAATCGAGAACACAAGCAAGAACACAGTAGAAGCAATCTCACAAACGGGATGATTGTTTGATTACTTGAAGTGGGGTTCTACAAACTGATGAAATCAGCGAGGACTGCGATGGCAGAATAATTCTAAGCAAAACCCACCCTAAACAATGACGGCTATAGAGTATTTATACCTAGGGTTTCTGAGGGTCTCGCCCTAAACCTGGGCTTAAAACCCGAAACGAAAACAAGGCCCGAAGTGGCCCAAAACGGTGTCGCAGCACCTGATGACTTATTCTGACAATTCCAAAGTCTCTATAATTAATCACAATGTGGGATCAGATCCATTGGAAAGGTGTCGTTGTTATCTTTCCAACGCATATAAGAACTCTTCAATCGGACTCCGTATGAGAAAGTTACGCCCCATTTATGTAGGTGCTGTCTGCTGAAAACCGAACCGAATTCGGAGTTGAAGTGGAGTCCGATTTGACTTGGGGTGGCGCCTCATCCTCTTGTGGCTGGTCCAGTGGTGCTTCTCCCATGTTCCTAAGAATCAAAATATCACCATTAAGTAGCATCCCATCCTTAGCCACATAATTATGGATAGCAAGAAACGAACGCACCTCATGATTAAGTCGTCGGGCACGGGAACGGGTGATTGGTCCTTGGATGATAGCCTGGGAGATGTCCTCATCATCCTCCCCCTCTTGAATTGGAGTCGTCCTCGACTCAAACTCATCTTCTTCTCCCAAGTAAGGCTTCAAATCTGAAACATTAAAAGTGGGACTAACCCCAAAACCTGCAGGCAACTCAAGCTTGTATGCATTATCGTTAATCTTCCTAACTATCTTAAAAGGACCATCAGCTCGAGGCATCAATTTGGATTTTCTTAGTTCTGGAAATCTATCCTTCCTCAAGTGTAACCAAACAAGATCGCCTGGTTCAAAGGATAAATGGCGCCTACCCTGACTACCAGCAAGTTTATACTTTTCAGTCATCTTTTCAATGTTCTCTTTAGTTGTTGCATGGATTTTCAGAATAAAATCAGCACGTGTTTTAGCATCCAAATGCACATGTTTAGAAGTAGGCAATGGCAAAAGATCAATGGGTGCACGTGGATTAAACCCATACACTACCTGAAAAGGGCTCACCTTGGTGGTAGAATGTACCGATCGATTATATGCAAACTCCACATGAGGTAAACAGTCTTCCCACATCTTTAAATTTGTCTTCAAAACAGCCCGCAACATTGTGGATAAGGTACGATTAACAACCTCCGTTTGTCCATCGGTTTGTGGGTGGCATGTAGTAGAAAATAGCAACTTAGTCCCCAACTTGCTCCATAAACTTCTCCAAAAGTGGCTCAAGAACTTCACATCTCGATCGGAAACAATGGTGTTGGGAATTCCATGTAGGCGAATGATTTCCCTGAAAATAAATCAGCAATATTGGTAGCATCATCGCTCTTATGACAGGGTATAAAATGTGCCATTTTAGAAAATCGATCCACCACCACAAGTATACTATCCCTCCCGCGCTTTGTCCTAGGTAATCCTAAGACAAAATCCATCGATATATCCTCCCAAGGAACACTAGGAATAGGAAGGGGCATATAAAGACCATAGGGGTTTAAGCGTGACTTAGCTTTGTTGCATGTAGTGCAGCGTGAAACATAGCGCTCGACATCCCTCCGCATCTTGGGCCAAAAGAAGTGTGTGGACAGCACGTCTTCTGTTTTCTTCACTCCAAAGTGTCCCATCAAACCACCTCCATGAGCTTCCTGTAAGAACAAAAGGCGAATGGAGCTAGCTGGGATGCATAGCTTGTTAGCACGATATAATAATCCTTCATTCAACACATACTTATTCCAAATGGCGAATGGAGCTAGCTGGGATGCATAGCTTTACCATTGAGCTATGCATTCTATGGTCTATTTGCGCCGTTGGCCACACTAGGCTCGAGGTGCATTCGCGCGTCCGAAGAGCTATGAGTTGTCAAGATGTCGCTCAGAATATATTAAATTGTCCAAATCAAATAGAGAAAGAAATGCCTGATCAAGCGAGCAAGGTAACATTGAATCAGATGCAACTTTTCGTTCCGGTCGTTTTGACGGGTGGTAGAGCTCAAACGGAGTTCGTATGACAAAGTTATGGCCGTTTTACCGAGGCACTATGAATTCGACTCCGACTTGGGTTCAGAGTTGTATTCGGATATCTCAAACCCTAAGCGTCACATATGTGGCCGAGTCTAGGGGGCCACCTAATAAGTCTTCCTTTGAGCTACGCATTCTACTGTTTATTTACACTGTTGGCCACACAAGGCTCGAGCTATGTTTGCACGTCCGAAGAGCGATGCACACGGTTATGACATGCTAGTGCCGGATGAGAGTCTTTTATTCTTTTTTAGACATGATTTTCTGTATGCTACTAGTTCTATTAGATATCAAGATGTCGCTCAAACCAGATGAAATTGTCCAAATGAAATAGCAAAAGCAATGCCTAATCAGGCCTGTAAGGTCACGTTGAATCATGCTTCATGCTTGCTAGGAAGCCATGCACGCGCCGTACATCAAAATAAGGATACCAAATCAAAGCGTCACATATGTGGCCATGTCTAGGGGGCCACCTAAAAAGTTTACCATTGAGCTATGCATTCTATGGTCTATTTGCGCCGTTGGCCACACTAGGCTCGAGGTGCATTCGCGCGTCCGAAGAGCTATGAGTTGTCAAGATGTCGCTCAGAATATATTAAATTGTCCAAATCAAATAGAGAAAGAAATGCCTGATCAAGCGAGCAAGGTAACATTGAATCAGATGCAACTTTTCGTTCCGGTCGTTTTGACGGGTGGTAGAGCTCAAACGGAGTTCGTATGACAAAGTTATGGCCGTTTTACCGAGGCACTATGAATTCGACTCCGACTTGGGTTCAGAGTTGTATTCGGATATCTCAAACCCTAAGCGTCACATATGTGGCCGAGTCTAGGGGGCCACCTAATAAGTCTTCCTTTGAGCTACGCATTCTACTGTTTATTTACACTGTTGGCCACACAAGGCTCGAGCTATGTTTGCACGTCCGAAGAGCGATGCACACGGTTATGACATGCTAGTGCCGGATGAGAGTCTTTTATTCTTTTTTAGACATGATTTTCTGTATGCTACTAGTTCTATTAGATATCAAGATGTCGCTCAAACCAGATGAAATTGTCCAAATGAAATAGCAAAAGCAATGCCTAATCAGGCCTGTAAGGTCACGTTGAATCATGCTTCATGCTTGCTAGGAAGCCATGCACGCGCCGTACATCAAAATAAGGATACCAAATCAAAGCGTCACATATGTGGCCATGTCTAGGGGGCCACCTAAAAAGTTTACCATTGAGCTATGCATTCTATGGTCTATTTGCGCCGTTGGCCACACTAGGCTCGAGGTGCATTCGCGCGTCCGAAGAGCTATGAGTTGTCAAGATGTCGCTCAGAATATATTAAATTGTCCAAATCAAATAGAGAAAGAAATGCCTGATCAAGCGAGCAAGGTAACATTGAATCAGATGCAACTTTTCGTTCCGGTCGTTTTGACGGGTGGTAGAGCTCAAACGGAGTTCGTATGACAAAGTTATGGCCGTTTTACCGAGGCACTATGAATTCGACTCCGACTTGGGTTCAGAGTTGTATTCGGATATCTCAAACCCTAAGCGTCACATATGTGGCCGAGTCTAGGGGGCCACCTAATAAGTCTTCCTTTGAGCTACGCATTCTACTGTTTATTTACACTGTTGGCCACACAAGGCTCGAGCTATGTTTGCACGTCCGAAGAGCGATGCACACGGTTATGACATGCTAGTGCCGGATGAGAGTCTTTTATTCTTTTTTAGACATGATTTTCTGTATGCTACTAGTTCTATTAGATATCAAGATGTCGCTCAAACCAGATGAAATTGTCCAAATGAAATAGCAAAAGCAATGCCTAATCAGGCCTGTAAGGTCACGTTGAATCATGCTTCATGCTTGCTAGGAAGCCATGCACGCGCCGTACATCAAAATAAGGATACCAAATCAAAGCGTCACATATGTGGCCATGTCTAGGGGGCCACCTAAAAAGTTTACCATTGAGCTATGCATTCTATGGTCTATTTGCGCCGTTGGCCACACTAGGCTCGAGGTGCATTCGCGCGTCCGAAGAGCTATGAGTTGTCAAGATGTCGCTCAGAATATATTAAATTGTCCAAATCAAATAGAGAAAGAAATGCCTGATCAAGCGAGCAAGGTAACATTGAATCAGATGCAACTTTTCGTTCCGGTCGTTTTGACGGGTGGTAGAGCTCAAACGGAGTTCGTATGACAAAGTTATGGCCGTTTTACCGAGGCACTATGAATTCGACTCCGACTTGGGTTCAGAGTTGTATTCGGATATCTCAAACCCTAAGCGTCACATATGTGGCCGAGTCTAGGGGGCCACCTAATAAGTCTTCCTTTGAGCTACGCATTCTACTGTTTATTTACACTGTTGGCCACACAAGGCTCGAGCTATGTTTGCACGTCCGAAGAGCGATGCACACGGTTATGACATGCTAGTGCCGGATGAGAGTCTTTTATTCTTTTTTAGACATGATTTTCTGTATGCTACTAGTTCTATTAGATATCAAGATGTCGCTCAAACCAGATGAAATTGTCCAAATGAAATAGCAAAAGCAATGCCTAATCAGGCCTGTAAGGTCACGTTGAATCATGCTTCATGCTTGCTAGGAAGCCATGCACGCGCCGTACATCAAAATAAGGATACCAAATCAAAGCGTCACATATGTGGCCATGTCTAGGGGGCCACCTAAAAAGTTTACCATTGAGCTATGCATTCTATGGTCTATTTGCGCCGTTGGCCACACTAGGCTCGAGGTGCATTCGCGCGTCCGAAGAGCTATGAGTTGTCAAGATGTCGCTCAGAATATATTAAATTGTCCAAATCAAATAGAGAAAGAAATGCCTGATCAAGCGAGCAAGGTAACATTGAATCAGATGCAACTTTTCGTTCCGGTCGTTTTGACGGGTGGTAGAGCTCAAACGGAGTTCGTATGACAAAGTTATGGCCGTTTTACCGAGGCACTATGAATTCGACTCCGACTTGGGTTCAGAGTTGTATTCGGATATCTCAAACCCTAAGCGTCACATATGTGGCCGAGTCTAGGGGGCCACCTAATAAGTCTTCCTTTGAGCTACGCATTCTACTGTTTATTTACACTGTTGGCCACACAAGGCTCGAGCTATGTTTGCACGTCCGAAGAGCGATGCACACGGTTATGACATGCTAGTGCCGGATGAGAGTCTTTTATTCTTTTTTAGACATGATTTTCTGTATGCTACTAGTTCTATTAGATATCAAGATGTCGCTCAAACCAGATGAAATTGTCCAAATGAAATAGCAAAAGCAATGCCTAATCAGGCCTGTAAGGTCACGTTGAATCATGCTTCATGCTTGCTAGGAAGCCATGCACGCGCCGTACATCAAAATAAGGATACCAAATCAAAGCGTCACATATGTGGCCATGTCTAGGGGGCCACCTAAAAAGTTTACCATTGAGCTATGCATTCTATGGTCTATTTGCGCCGTTGGCCACACTAGGCTCGAGGTGCATTCGCGCGTCCGAAGAGCTATGAGTTGTCAAGATGTCGCTCAGAATATATTAAATTGTCCAAATCAAATAGAGAAAGAAATGCCTGATCAAGCGAGCAAGGTAACATTGAATCAGATGCAACTTTTCGTTCCGGTCGTTTTGACGGGTGGTAGAGCTCAAACGGAGTTCGTATGACAAAGTTATGGCCGTTTTACCGAGGCACTAGGAATTCGACTCCGACTTGGGTTCAGAGTTGTATTCGGATATCTCAAACCCTAAGTAACAGCTCGCGACTAAGAACACGAGTCAAATCAAAGTCACGCGCCGTATATCAAAATAAGGATACCAAATCAAAGCGTCACACATGTGGCCATGTCTAGGGGGCCACCTAAAAAGTTTACCATTGAGCTATGCATTCTATGGTCTATTTGCGCCGTTGGCCACACTAGGCTCAAGGTGCATTCGCGCGTCCGAAGAGCTATGAGTTGTCAAGATGGCGCTCAGAATATATTAAATTGTCCAAATCAATTAGAGAAAGAAATGCCTGATCAAGTGAGCAAGGTAACATTGAATCATATGCGTGTCCCGTACGTAGCTGAGTGCAGCGGTTGGCAAAGTGTCCTATGCGCCCGCAGTTGTAGCATCGAACCTTGCTTAAGTCAGGTGAAGGGCGCTGCTGTCCTCCTTGAGGGCGTGGCTGATAAGCTGGTTGCTGGGGACGCGGTGCATAACCTTGGGGCCTGGGTGGATACTGGGCGGTAGGGTGGGGCAGCGGCTGCGGCCACACCCGCGGTCTTTGTGAACTACCAGCAACAGACCGCTGCGCCTCTCTCTCTCGTTTGCGGTCCTGTTGGAGGACGGCTTCGCTGGCTTCAATCTCGATGGCTTTATCTACCAAATGTTGAAAATTCTGCACATCGGCGATAGCTAGCTTGGCCCGCAATTCATTGTTCAGCTTGCGCTTGAATTTCTCCACCCTGTCCTCATCAGTGGAGACTTCTCGCGGCGCATAACGGGATAGGTGGTTGAATTCGTGGAGGAACTCTAACACTGACTTTCTGCCCTGTCGGAGATTGTGGAACTCTTCCTTCTTTAAATTCATGACACCTTTAGGGATATGGGAAGCACGAAAGCCGGTTCGGAACTTGGCCCACGTGACCACATGTCCAGGAGCTTGGATAGCCAAGAAGTTCTGCCACCAATTTGCTGCAGCGCCTTCCAGGTAGTGGGTGGCGAAGTTAACCTTATCTGCTTCAGCGCACTGTGCCAGTTGAAGTTTTCTTTCAATCGTGCAGATCCAGTCATCCGCGTCCATAGGGTCGTCAGATCGATTGAAGGTGGGCGGCTGCGTCCGCTGGAACTCAGACAGGCTGCCCCTAGCTTGTCCGCCTCCACCGCCTTGATTACGGACAAGCTGTTCGAGGATTCTGTTTTGGGTCACTAGTAGATCAGCAACACTGGGCTGCTGGGGCGGGGGTGGCATTTCTTCCTCGTCACGGTCACGACGTCCACGAGCAGCTCCGCGGGTTCCGGTCGCCATTCTGTTGCAACCAACGACATGAAGTGAGACGGCGACACTTGAAGGCTAGAAAACTAGGACATTTCCACAACGGTGCAGCAAGGTACTCATGACATATCACATTAAGTCATATGCATCTTCACAAGAAAATGGAGCACAAACTTGGCAGGAATGGTTGACAATAGGAC
>JAGXJF010002319.1:0-13484 GCA_019208055.1 Stipa capillata | reverse complement strand
TTCATCATGTCACTCTCTTGGAGGCACTTACGGAGATACACGCGGAGTAGACTCGTCTGAGTGGTGTTGGTCTACTACTACTTCCCTCTGTACTCGCTGTTCATCCACCTTTTACATCGACTATTTTGAGTACTTCATGCTTTAGTACATTGTCTCCTCCAGCAACTTCCATGGTGGCCATCCTCACTGCTCCTACTGTGACAATGATAGTCACGTTAAGTCTACTTGCTTCAAGAAGAAGTTGCATCTTGCACGTCGCTCTTCGTCAGGCACTGGTGCTTCTACCTCGACTTCTTCAGCCGTGTCTCTTACTAAGCAGGAGATTGCTGACTCTTCTGGCACTAAGAGACTAGCCTCTACACAGTCAGGTACCTCCCTGTGGTTTCTTGATTCTGGGACGTCGTTTCATATGACTCCTAATTCTTCCATTTTGTCCTCCATTAGACCTCTAGATTCTCCTGTCTATGTTCTTACTGTTGAAGGTACTTCTCTCCTTGTTTTTGGTCGAGAAATTGTTAGCAATTCATCTTTTCATATTCCTTCTGTTGCTCATGTTCCTCGCCTTGCCATGCAGCTCCTTTCTGCTGGCCAGCTTACTGACCTTAGCTGTCGGGTTATTCTCGACTCTGATTCTTGTTGTATCTAGGACTATCACATGGGAGCCCTGGTTGGTATTGGCCATCAGCGCCTTGACTCCCAGCATCTTTGGGTGCTTGACTGGCTTCGTCTTCCTTCTGCTGCCACCGCCGCTAGTCTCTCTGCTCCTGCCGCCTCGTCTACCGGTTCCTTCCAGCAATGTTATCATTGTCTTGGTCATTTGTGTGGCTTTCGTGTGTCTTCTTTAGTTTGTCTTGGTCTTCTGGGGTCTGTCTCAGGCGACATGTCTTTAGATTGTCAGAGTTGTAAGCTAGGCAAACAAGTTTAGTTGCCTTATCCTCATAGTAAGTCAATGTCTCAACACCCTTTTGATCTTGTTCATTCAGATGTTTGGGGTCCGGCTCCTTTCATTTCAAAAGGGGTTCATCGCTACTACATTATATTTATAGATGATTTTTCTCGTCATACCTGGATTTACTTTATGTCTTCTCATAGTGAGGTCTTGTCCATCTATAAACAGTTTGCCAACATGGTTCATACCCAGTTTTCCACTCATATTCGTGTCTTTCATGCTAACTCCACTGGTGAGTACATCTCTCGTTACCTGCATAGCTTTCTTCCTGAACAGGGTATGCTCGCTCAGTTTTCCTGTCCTGGCGCTCATGCTCAAAATGGTCTTGCTAAGCGCAAACATCACCACCTCCGTGAGACTGCTCAAGCATTGATGATCGCCGCCTCTATTCCGCCTCACTTTTGGGTTAAGGCTGTGTCTATTGCCACCTATTTAGTCAACATTCAGCCCTCTTCTACCCTCAGGGTGGGATTCCTATTGAGCATCTCTGTGGTCTTCTTCTTGACTATTCTGGGCTTCATTCATTTGGCTGTGTTTGCTACGTTCTACTCGGCCCTCGCGAGCGCACCAAATTGACTGCTCAGTCTGTTGAGTGTGTCTTTCTGGGATATAGTGCCAAGCACAAGGGCTATTTGTGCTGGGATCTTGTCATTCGTCGGATGCGGATTTTTCGGGATGTGACTTTTGATGAGTCTTGACCGTTCTACCCGCGTCCTGTCTCTCTGGCGGTCTCCTCAATTGAGCCTTTATCTTTTTTGACATTTCTCGACACACCCATCACTGTTTTGTCCTCGCCCACCTGTCCCACTCTACCCTCCCGTGTTCCTGCTATGGCCTCTCCACCATTTTCACCCCTTGCTTCATCTTTGCCGGCTCCTCCGGCTCTTACTGTTCCTTCCTATCCTTTCTTCTACACCTGTAGACCTCGTATTGAGGCTTCTCCCAATGAGCCATCTTCTCCTGGTGTGCCATCCTCTCCTGATGACCCACCTTCCTCGGATGGGCCATCTCTTTACTACGCTCTTCGTGACCTTCAGTCTCCTCAACCTCCTGATCACTATGGTTTTGCTGGAGTAGCTACTCACGAGCCTATCTCTTGTAGGGATGCTATTACTCACCCTGAGTGGCAGCTTGCTATGGCTGAGGAGATTGCTGCTCTCGAGCGTACTGGCACTTGAGACCTTGTTCCCCTTCCTTCTCATGTTCGTCCCATCACCTACAAGTGGGTCTATAAGATTAAGACTTGCTCTGATGGTTCACTTGAGCGTTATAAGGCTCATCTTGTTGCTCGTGTCTTCCAGTAGGAGCATTGTTGTGACTATGATGAGACCTTTGCTCCTGTGGCTCACATGACCACTGTCCGCACTCTTCTTCTGGTGGCTTTTGTTTGCCATTGGTCCATTTCTTAGGTTGATGTTAAGAATGCCTTAATGGCAAGTTACGTGAGGAGATCTACATGTATCCGCCACCTAGGTATTCTGTTCCTGAGGGCATAGTCTGTCGCCTTCATCGCGCTCTTTATGGCCTTAAGCAAGCCCCTCGTGCCTGATTTGAGTGCTTCTCCTCTGTGGTCATTGCTACTGGCTTTTCAGTTAGTGATCATGATCCTGCGCTCTTTGTCCACACTTCGTCCCGTGGTCGGACTCTTCTTCTTTTATATGTTGATGACATGATCATCACTGGAGATAACTTTGATTACATTGCCTTTGTGAAGGCTCGTCTTAGTGATCAGTTTCTTATGTCTGATCTTGGTCCTCTGCATTACTTCCATGGGATTGAGGTTTCTTCTACTCCGGATGGTTTCTTCATGTCCCAAGAGAAGTATATTTAGGATCTTCTTATCGTGCTTCTCTCACTGATCAGTGTACTGTTGAGACTCCCATGGAGCTCAATGTTCACCTCTGCGCTTTTGATGGTGAGCCTCTTTTAATCCGACTCACTATCGTCATCTTGATGGAAGTCTTGTCTATCTGGCTGTTACTCGTCTAGATATCTCTTATCCAGTTCATATTTTGAGTCAGTTTGTTTCTATTCTCACTTAGGTTCACTACAGCCACCTTCTTTGAGTTCTACGATATCTCCATGGGACCATCTATCGTTGTTTTTTCTTTCCTCGCTCTAGTTCATTACACCTTCAAGCATATTTAGATGCCACGTGGGCGAGCGATCGCTTTGATCACCAGTCTCTTTTTGCTTACTGTGTTTTTCTTAGTGGTTCTCTCACTGCCTGGAAGACTAAGAAATAGACTACAGTTTCTCGTTTGAGTGCAGAGGCTGAGTTACGAGCTATGTCTCTTTTGACAGTAGAGATTACTTGGCTATGGTGGTTGCTTGAGGATTTTGGCATTTCTATCACTGCACTGACTCCCCTTCTGTCAGACAGTACAGGTGCTATAAGCATTGCCCGTGACCCTGTGAAGCATGAGCTCACCAAACATATTGGTGTTGATACTTTCTTCGTGCGGTTCTATGTGCATGATCAAGTGGTTGTTCTACATTATGTGCTTTCAGAGATTCAGTTAACGGATTTTTTCACAAAGGCCCAGACTAGACCACAACATGGTTTCTATCTCTCCAAACTCAGTGTTGTTGATCCACCACGGGTTTGAGGGGGGTGTTAGAGTCCGTATAGGTCTCTTATATTTGTATTGGATTATGACTCTTCTCTTGCCTTGTATTCCAAGACTCTTATACTATACATATGCCATTCAGATTGTGCAATAAATTAAGTTGCTATTCATAACAAGTCCAACTGCTCTTCCTGCTGAGACTGTGCTGAAGATGGCTACTATTAATGGTGCAGAAGCTGTTCTGTGGGATAATGAAATAGGATCGCTGGAGGTTGGGGAAAAGGGTGTTGTTCTTAGCTGCTATTTCTGTCGTATGTAGTTTTTGATAACTTGACTGTATGTATTCACTATAAAAGTGGATTAATCTCCACATTTCGATCATCTTAAAATTTTATTAACTATTAGTATGTTGTTTGCAGACATATCTAATATAATATACTGTCGTAATCAGAATCATCTGACTGATCGTGATTTCCTAGCAAAATCAAATGGTCTGGATCTGCCAATTTCTTATTTGGCAGTTGAGCTTTTGTTCTTGTTTTTGTAGGCAGACTTGGTTGCGATGAATCCATTTAAGTGGTCCATGCTTCCGTTACATGACAGGTACGCACCACTGTGATTTATTCATCATTTTTAAGATTCGGAATTACACACTTTCTGTAGTGGGTTCACACTGAGCTTTTCTTTTAATTCATTGACCAAGCATCCTTTGTCTGCAATCCATGTCCCAGGCTATTATTGTAATAGCTCTTGTTCATATTCATTAACCAAGCATTTTATTTGTGTTAAATTTTTATATACATGATCTTGGTATAAATTTAGTTCTGAAGTCTACCTACAATGTTGTAAAACTACAAATTTCATCTCCGCATTATGTCACAAGCGAGCTGCCCAGATTTAACGTTGGATTTTCTTTAATTTTCTATATTTTAATGAAAATTTGGCAATAAAATATGAATTTTGAAATCATGACATTTAACCTTTTTCCACGTTATATGCAGCATTTCCAACATTGTTTATTGCATGAGGACAGAAAATATTTAATCTGTTATGTGCAACGGTAAATGAATTATGAAGGATCAGAAGATTATGAATTTTAATGAGGTAATGTGCTTCTTATTTTTGTACCTAAGGCATGTCGAAATGAAGGAAAAATTACCTAAATTATTTCTATCACTCCAAACCACACAATTTTCTTGTAACAACTATTCCATTCTTCTTCAGAACACACATTGCGTCATAGTGAAAAGCGGAACACACAACTGTCAACTGAGCTGCGTCAGCTACTCATCATATCATGAACTAAGCAATGCAGGACATTCATGAGCTTGAATAAGTACGCAAATTTGTAATCACCAGAAACTAGAAGTGGTATCCAATTTCATTCGCTAAAGATTATGCTTTGCCACTTTATTGGTCCAAACACTGTTTGTATCCCTGTAAACATAACTACTCCCTTCGTTCTTTCTTAAATGTAGTTTTAGCTCTCTGCACATAGAACAACATGCTACTTAATGTTTCATCTTGTAATTCTGTCTTCTGAGTTGAATCAGGGCAGTCACAATGGTCCACTTTAACCATCTCTTAATCCATACTACCTAAGCAAAAAGCTTATGTGGCAGGGTAATTATAGAGGGGAGAGAGAGAAGCTGTCTTTTAATCTAGATACGGTTCTTAGTAATGTAATTGATGCAAATTAATTCTTGAGCGATCCTGTCTGGCTCACACCCGTACTACTACGTACTATAGTTATGCCACAAATAGGTTATAAGGTTAAAATGGTAGTATTGGTTATAAAATATAATAAATAAAATAATTTTAGATACAATACTAAGATACAAGTCATTGAAAATATTTTATCTAAATAGTTATTTAATACTAATACAATAAGGTACAATGCATTGGGAGTGTCCTTAAGTAATGACACTCATACCAACCTGCTTTTACTTTTAATAGGGTCTATTTGGCAAAACACTATCTAGGAAACCTAAAAAGGAAAAAGACAAGTTCCTAAAATGACATGTAATAAAGAACAGAGGTAGTAAGATACATCACTGATTGTGTCTGTGTTGCTTCTAATTTCATCTTTCTGTGCTCCAGGAGGAGGTAATTTCTTCAGCACTAAAAAGTGCAAGTGATCTCCCCAAACGGATGAACTACCTTTGACGATTTCTCCATGCATAAACTCGTGGTGCTACAGATTAGACTGGCAGTTTTATGCAGGTCTATTTCCGCCTCTTTTTTTGGCCTTGTTGCGGCTGTTCTATGGTGCTGTTATGCTTACGGAAACCTCGCTTTGATACAATGGCTGAAGCAATATTTCGCTTTTTTTATAAAATTCAGAATCATGTGCAGTAGTTTGTCCGGATTCCTGAATAACAGTTGCCATGGAGGTTTCAAATTGTATCACTAAAAGGTCAGATATATGATCGCCGCGTTTATGCTATAACCTTCAAATTGGCTGGATTCTTAAACAAAAGTTGCCGTGGAGGTCTCAAGTTGTGTCATTGAGCTAGGGTTCAGATAGTAATAGCATAATCACCGCATTTTTGCTGTAATACTACTATAGAAACCATTTAGCGGGACACCCCTCTACAAAACGGTCTATGCAAACAATATCACAGACGGTTCCAACTACGAATTATCTGAGAAAATGATGATCGGCGGTATCCATTAAGCGAGACGCTTTAGTACAGACGGTTCCAAACTAGGAACCGTCTATACAAATAGCACAGATGGTTCCAAACAAGAACTTTATGTACTGTATTTGTACAGATTATTCCAAATATGAACCGTCTGTACTGTATTTATATAGACGGTTCTAAACATGAACCGTCTATACTGTATTTGTATAGATTATTCCAAACATGAACGGCATGTACTGTACTTGTACTGTATATGTATTATATTTATATAGACATTTGGAACTGTCTATACTATGCTATTTGTACAGACGGTTCCTTGTTTGGAAGGGTCTGTACTGTAGTGTCCCACTTGACCTGTTAGAATTATTTAGTCCCATATCACTAGTTGAAGTGGAGAGAGATTACCTTATAAGAGTTAGTGCTCCACACCTCTCTAAAGCAATGACAGGATAGAAGAGAAATACCACACGCGTGTGCTCGCTCGCCTCGCCGGGGCGAAGCAGGGCAACACACGACATGCGCGTGAATGGTCCGGTGAATTCGGGTTTGTCGACGTGAACAGGAGCGGACGGGACATGCGCACATGCCGTTTGCTTGAATGGTCCGGCGATTTTGGGTTTCTCAACTTGAACGGGAGTGGACGGGCTGCTCAGCCCTAGCCCTGTTTTTCTTTTTCGCAAAGCAACATCACACACGGTTAGAAGTGTACCATCTTTACAAATATAATTTGTACAGACTCTTTTGGATAGATGGTTCAAAAAAGGTCACGCACATAAGTTATGAACTGTCAGTACAGATAATTTCCGTACCAATGTAAGCTAGTATTCGACCTTTAAATTGTCAGGATCCATCCCTCCGCAATTGCCAAAAGAAGAAATTACAGGTTTTGGGATTGAGTTTAAAATTGTAGATTGGGTTGGACGTGTCAGACAGCTTCTCCCTGTTTTCCTTCGTGCCCAAGTCTCGTTCCAGTGTTGCTCTTGATGCCCACCAGGTCTCCTTTGTCCATGCACATTAGTTTTCCCAAGAACAGGATGGACACTCGCAGCTCTACGTGCCTGTTGTCCACGCCGGTGGACTGCAGCCGTCTCCCTCAACCAGGGCCCACCAAAGCCATGAGATGGTAGCAGCCCCAAGGCAATGCTGTAGCGACATCAACAATGTCAACAAAAAGTACAACAAGCCCTTCCGGCACCGGTTTCAGCGATGATGCCACCGTTCGAGGTGCTGCCGTGCAAGTGCTAGCCTCGGACCACCACGGTTGTCTCTCCCTGAGTCCCGACGAGCGTTTTCTCGAGCCTCGAGGGTGTTCCGCGCGTCGCGGATTGGTTCGAGTCGGCTATGTACCGACCCAGCAGGGTGATCATTATGTCCCGCGCCGTGGCGGGCACGGTTTCTTGCAGCAATAGTACCCCGTGCATCACGATCCAGTCTGAGTCAGCTGCGAACCGATCCGGCGGGGTGATGACGTTGGAGGCTGGCACGGCGACCCTCTGCAGCTTGCGGGTTCCCTGGAGGGGAAAAGCGCCGGCTCCTGGCACTCACGATCTCGGCCTGTTGGATGGCTGCTTCCTCCATTAGGATCCGGAGCCGTTGGAGTTCGTCGTGACCCGGGGTGCCCTCAGGGATATTGATGGCACGTGCCGCCACCGTGGCGGCAACGATGTTGTGACTGGGGAGCGGAAATATCGGGACGCCGTCCCTTTCACGCATGCGGAGTGCGTTGTGGACCTGGCGTCCATGATCCCGCATGTCCTCGTTACGTTCTCTTTCTTCACGCTAGCGAGCGAGCGTGGTTTGCTGCTCGGCTAGTGCCTTCTCCTTAGCAAGAAGGTGGAGCCGAGTGGCTGCTAGTTGCTCAGGAGTCTGATCTTCAATGGGGATGGGTTGGTCGTCGTTGTTGACCAGCACGTCAGGGTTAGCCATGAAGACCTCCCGAGAAAGATGGTGGCTTCCCGAGCTCTCGAAGCCATCCGAGTCATACTCAAGGATGGGTAGGAGGGACTCGATTATGCCAACCAATCGAGATCCCTGCTTGACGGGTGAGAACCTGTGTTCAAATAGCAGATCTGACTTTGGCTCAAATTCGTCCTTGTGGAGAGGAGCCGGAGACGTGGACTCAGGGGTGAGTCCGAGTGAAGATGGTGATGAAGCCTCCGTTGATCGGCGGGAAGCCGAGCCGCTGAGGTGAAGCTTGCCAAGCTTGTCAGCGATGAAGTCCAGCTTTCCAAATCAGAAAAACTATCCTGGATCAGGGACAACGTCCAGGGAAACAAATCTCATGATGCTGCCTGGAACAAAGTCACCGTAGTTGTTGAAAAAACCCATCCGGATCTGTCTGGATGGATCTATGCGCACAGCCCCTACCTGGCGCACCAACTGTCGGTGTTTAGATCCAGCAATATTGAATATAGGACAGCGTGAGCACAGCAGATCTAGATGGGTGCACACGGGAGACAAAGTTTAGGTAGGTTCAGGCCCTCAAGAAGAGGTAATACCCTACTTCCTGTGTTTGGTGGTTGGTATCGCTTGTATCCCGAGTGCCGCAAGATCTTGAGAATAGATCTCTAGGTTGCTAGGGCTACGTGTGTATGAGAATATGAGAACGTATGCTGCTTACCGATCAGGGGATCCCTACCTGGCCTTATATAGGCGACCGTGGTAGGGTTACAAGGGTCTGGATCGGTTTACAGATTGATTTTCTAATTAGTTACAACTGAATCCGGGGTTACCGGGTAAGTACTTATCCCTGTCTTGTACTCTAAGTCGATGAGGCGCCCCCTGTAGAAGTCGGACTCCGAGTAGTCGGCCTGACCTATCCTGTGTCCAGAGGGCCAGCTTTATCCTTCTTGACGATACCCGGGTGCTATACCATCGTCAGTAGCCCCCGAGTCCTTCGCGATCTGGCTGCAGTTCGCCTTTTTGTTGCCCGCAGAAAGATTGTGAGGGACTCATAGAACTCCTGTAGAGCAGAGATAATAAGCCGAGTAATATTCACCCGTAGGGCAGGAATATCATGGCAGGTGAGCTAATAACGGGTAAATTCTGGTGGTATCCAGTCATTTCCAGTGGATGGAGACCGGCTGATAGCCCAGCGGGGGACATACCATGAATCCCGACTGAATTTCCAAGTGGCATCTGGTTTCCCGAGTGGCCCGGGTCCAGCTAGTATCCCTCTGGGGAAATGCCCTCGAAATTCGTGTCAGAACCAGAACACAAGCTATAGTGCTTCGGTCCCGAGTGGCGGAGCCTAATGCCCAGGCGTTCCACTGAATCTAGAAATTTCGGACCCTGGAGATTCTAGGATAAAGTCTCCGGAACGTCCGGGTGGAGAAACCGGTAACTATGAGTTGCTCGGTGTCCGACTAGTGGCCTGCTGAAGGCGCACCACAACTGCCCTTCACTCGGGTGTATTCAAGTGATTGCGTTCCCCTTGGGGCCAACCACCGAAACCCGTCAAAACTGTAACGTTCAGTTCTGAGTCATTCGGTGACCGACTAGTGACCCATTAAAGGTACGTTACAGCCGCTCTTTATGTGGAGTGTATTCAAACGGCCGTTATCCCCGGAAAGCTAACCGTTGAAACCCTGATCACGCGGAATCCAGAAACGGAAACTCTACGCCGTTGAAGCGGCTGAGTCGCACGGCGAATGTGAAGGAGTTACGACGCGGAAACGGGGGGAGTTATCCCGCGGGGGCGGAAAATTCACACCCGCCAGACTATCTCTCCTTTAAGACCCGATCCATTCACACCGGTTCCCCTTTCACGCTTTGTCTCTTCTGTGCCCAAAACCTTTCGTCTTCCTGCTAAACTGAGCAGAGAGCGCCGCCGCACAGCAGATCAAAATCTCTGTCAATCCCGCATCCATCTCGCCACCGTTTAGATTCCACCTCATCATCGTTTCGCACATCTGCCTCCCCATCCTAGCCGGCCGCACCCAAATCAGGGATTCACAGAAACCCTAGATTCGATCAGCCGCCAATGAATGCCCACATCCATCAGGGAAGTGGATTTGCTTGAAGAGGAGGAGGACGTGGTGGTGTGGGCATCACTCAGCGAGAGCATCTCCCCGGCTGGTTCAATGGCGCCCTGGTCCAAGTCCACCGCGACGGAGGCCCGACTGCGTACCTTGGTGGAGGCAGGAGTGCTTCCGTCAAGGGAGCTAATTGAATGACGTCCCGCCATCAAAGAGGAAGTCCCCACTCCGAATACCGGCAAGCTCATCATCCACATTTCCTTTTTCCACCGTGGCCTCTCTGTCCCGGTGCACCCTTTCTTGCGTAGACTCTTATATTTCTACGGGCTGGAGCTGCACAACCTCAACCCCAACAGGATACTCCATGTGGCATGCTTCATCACGCTCTGCGAGTGCTTCCTCGGGATCGAGCCACACTTCACGCTATGGAAATAGCTGTTCATCGTCAAGCCTCAGCCGAGCAAGAACAGTCCGGCTGTTGTCGGGGGCGCTGGATTTCAGCTGAGGATAGGGGCCGTCAAGTATTACCTCGAGCTACCATTTTAGACTTCCAACAAAGGATGGCACCCAGACTGGTTTTATTGCAGCAACCCCGAGCCCTCACTCCCAGAGTTCGTGGGTCAGCCTCTCGAGATCAGGTCGAGTTGGATGGAGCTTCTGCAAGAATGGGAGCAGCCTATGATTGAGGTTCTTATGGCTCATCTCTCCCAGGTGCTTCAGTCGGGAGTCACTGGAGTCGGTGTTGTAGCAACCTTTATCAGGCGCCGAATCTAGCCCGCGAAGCTTAGGGTCCGCCCGATGTATGAGTACACCGACCATCAAGACGTGACCCGGGAGTCAACCGATGAACTCACGGAGGAGGAGGTCAAGTGCCGGGTCGGGAGGCTGATGGCCCAGGGAGCAGACCTAGATACTTCCAGGCACCCGACGCCTTATAGCCTCACCAAACCTCCAAATCAAGTGACTAGCCCATCCTCCGACTTCATCGTTTGTAGTCTATGCTTCAAGTGAGTCATACTCGGTCTTCGTCTATGCACCCCGACCTCGTAGGATCTATTCGGGTTCAGTTCTTCAGCCCCCCTTTGGAGAAGGAGATTTGGAACCAGCCCCAATACACCGACATCCCCAGCAGTGGGCAGCTGCTGTAGGGGGGCGCCCGACCGTCGTCCGCTGGTGCCGGGTCGTTAGGGGAGGAGCAGCTGCAGCAGAGGAAACCAGTGCCCCTCCGCCGACTGCAGCAGCACCTGAGGAAGATCCTCAGCAGGAGGATGATGATGTCCCACTCGCCCGGAGGAGGAAACGCACGGCCGATGCCGCTTTTGGTGCGCCGAGCGGTTCTTCGGTACCGCCGGCTTCAGCCACTGCCGCACCGGGGCGGCAAGTCTCGAGGCCCAAGCGACGCGTGCATTATCCCCGGTCCTCCAGGTACGTCGCTGAGTGCCATAACTTGGGTAGCTTTGTAGAGGGATTAAACCGGACGTCCCCAAGGACTCGCCGAGCACCCCAGAGCCTGCTCAGGGCAGAGGCGAATCAGGGCCAGATGCCCACCCTTCATCTCCACCAAGGGCCGCGGATGCTCCTTCCCCGCGGTCTTCCCCCAGCCTAGGCGGTGCGCTCCCAACCCCACCACCTGCTCCTCGGCCGGCAGAGTCCAGTGTCGGGGCACACAGCCCCGTCGTGACCGAGCAGGTGGGTCCGAGTCGGGAGCAGACTGTTCCGCCGGATCGCCGGAGGAACTTGGTGCTTCCGGTGGAGGAGGTTGAAATCAACCGAATGCCACCACCACCGCCAAGCTTCCACGTAGATGTCCAGCCGCTTCGGGTCTGCAGGCGGAACCCTCGGGCGAGGTTGCGTGGGAAATCGACGATGTTAGGCAGGTTGAGGAGTGGGGCAAGGCGATGGATGTCGCCGCCCAACTCGGAGGCACTCTCCCAGTGCTATTGAAGACGGTAAAGGAGAGCGCCAACTTGGTGAACGGCCGATTGCGGCCATTGATGCAGGTAGGATTCTGACCATCTTTAGTTGCTTTCGCTTGTGCTATGCTAACTCTTTGCATCATCCAGTGCAGCCGCTGAAGGTGAGGCCTCCGGGCTCCAAAGGGAGCTTGAAGGGACCGCCAAGCTGAGGGAGGAGGCCTCTAGGCTCAGGGTGGAGCTTGAGGGGACCGCCAAGCTGAGGGAGGAGGCCTCCAGGCTCAAGGAGGAGCTTGAGGGTGTCGCCCAGCTCAAGGAGGAGGCCACCAGACTTTGGGCGGAGCTCGAAGGTGACGCTAAGCTCAGGGAAGAGCTTGAAGCGGCGAGGGCTCGCATCGGGGAGCTTGAGGAGGAGGCGATCACCACCGATGGTCGCCTAAGGAGGGCCCTGGAGGCCACCGAGTCTGCGAACAAGCGAGCTTCAAATTCTCCCGCTGGTAAGGGCCCGACCTTCATCTGAGCAATCGAGAGTTTGTCGATCCTTTTGTTAATATTTTTTGTCTTGTCTTCGTAGCTTTCAAAACCCGGATTGGCAAGATCAACGAGACGGCGGAGGCTCTGAAGGCGGCCGATCGGGTAGCCTGTTACGCTCTGTGGGAGGACAACCCGACTCCGGACCACGCAGAGGTGGTCACGGAGCGCCTTCGGCAAGCGCCTGGGCAAGCGAAGGTTTTGCAAAAGGAGTTCACCTGACTTGGCATCGAGTTCGCGCTTGTGGTGGCTAAGTCCCATTATCCTAGGATCAACATGAGGGATATCGAGGAGGGACATGTAGCCGACTTCCTTGAAGAAGACATCCCGGCGTTGGCGGAGGTCTCTGTTGCCGCAAATGCTTTAGCCGACCGAGCTAACTTGTAAAAGTAGGGGTAGAATATATGAACTGTTCGATATGCATGTTCAGTACTCGGGAAGTCCGAGTGTAACTTGTGGATGCATGTTTCTGGTGAACTTTGTTCTATGTTTGCTAATCTCGTTCGAAAAGATCCGTTCGTGTGTAAGTTAGCTCTTTGTGTGTGCTCTTGCCAATCTGTCGTAGCCCCCCTTGCGTAGAGAGTGGCCGTGGGCTTATCTCATGTAGCGCAGGGTTGTGGCATAGACCGGCGATCGAAGACGAAGGGTTAACGTCGAGCCTTTTACACAGTACTTAACATAGTTTTTCGAAGGAGAAGGGCCCGGGTGCGGCGAGGCGCGCCCAGTGTGGTGTAGCCCCCGAGTGTCCTTTATGCATAGCCGTGAGCGTGCATAGCGGGCCAGTCGGGAGCCCCAAGAGTTACTCGGATAGAGCAGAGAAATATTTATTCATTTGACCGTTCTTGAAAAAATGTAGGTACAAAACTTAAGCATAGAAATGACATAGCTGTTCGATGTTC